>APFE031414073.1:275052-309152 GCA_000404065.3 Pinus taeda | reverse complement strand
TACTTAGAAAATTTCACTGGAAATGAATATGAATGAACTGTGAAACATAATGAAATACATATGAAACATAAAGAGAACACATTTGCTACACTCACACCACAAGAATCTCATGAACCAGAGCTGCTGCCTTTCATTAATTCTCTGTCAAAATATACAATGAAGAATTGAGTTTCTCTCCCACAGTCTCCTAGAAATTACAACCAACCAACCCTTTGCAAATGGATTTACATACAATAAATAGACTTTTCCATTGGGAAATGGAACGAACCACAGTTGGGGAGTTTCTCAAATGATTACAAACTGGAAATGGAAAGCCAACCATTAGTTACAGGTGCAGCATTACAAAAATGACAAATGGCTTGGGTGATTGCTTGCCTTCCTTTTCCACTTGGATAGAAGCCAACCTTTAGTGAAAATACTTTAAAATTTGCCTTAGGTGCCGAAAACATGTAGTGAAAATGAGCGGGCCCACTTGGAGAAAGTCGTGAATCGAAATTTCGCGGAGCGGAAGTGATTTTGGCCTTTGGGTCTATATGCGCCGCACCCAAATCTATACACGTTGCATCACTTTGGAGGCAATTTTGAGGTACTTTCCGAAGTCCAAATTGTGCCCAATTTTGCTTGTTGGAAATCCCTACCTGTCTACTTTCCAAATCAAGTGGAATTTTTGAATTTGGTGCTCATTGTCCCGTCCAAAACTTCGTTCTCCCAAGACTTCTTCCTGTGCATCAAAATAGGGGCAGAAAGGTCATCTTTTGAGTGTTTTTGACCTCCTGGGGACTCAAAACTTGCCCAAACGTCTTGTCCATACACCAACAGTCATGATTCTTCATGTTGAATCCAAAAAGGCAAACCATTTGTGATTTTGAGCTCCCAATCTTAAGCGTCGCGCCAGTGGCGCGGCACACAGTGAGAAAACCCCTGTTTTGTGCCCAAAAGTTGTCAAATGACCACAAATGCCCCAAAAATGCTCCAAATTTCTTGGACATGCACCAGAATTCATGATTTTCATGCTGAATCAAAAAATGTAAACCATTCTTGATTTGGAGCTCCCAATCCTAAGCGTCGCGCCAGGGCGCGGCGCATAGAGCCTGTGCATAGTGCTTTTGGCAGGAGATGTTTGGAGACCTTCCTGGTGTCCAAATTGTCTTCAGGATAGTTCACTTGAAAGGAACTTGAGTCTACTTTCCAACCCAACTATAATTTTTCAATTTGGAGTTCATTTGCCTGCTCAAACATAAAATCTCCCAAGACTGATCAAAATGTGCCCAGTGAGGCTGCCTCAAGGCAGAGTGTTGTTGAAGTCAACTTTTGAAGGTGTGGCTCAACTCCAAATTGAGCTCATGATAGCTCATTGGAAAGCTCTTTGTGTCTAGTTGTCATTTTACTCATTAATCAAGTCATTTGGCCAACCGAGCTAGGAGAAAACTTGATTTTCCCAAGGTCACTTTAGAGGTGCATCAATTCTCCCGAGGCAAGTGTATTTTTGACATTTCTCTAAAACCATGGTACCTGTGTAAAAAGTGAAGGAGATTTTTCTTCCTTGGCCTATTTTGGACAAAAAAAATTCTCAGATTTCCAAAATTCATCTTTTCTTGCTCAGAAACATCATTTGAGTGAATTATTGAACCTTCCTCTCACCTGCAAGTATTATTGAAGCACTTTGAGAACAACATTTTGCGAACCCTAGACCTAATGACTGAAATGTGTCTTTTCCATTAAAGGATCGAACATTGACTATCATGGATTTTAGTGAACATTGACAAAAGACCTAAGCCAGCAGGTGCCAGACATGAGGGGAAATGACTAGCATGACCTTTTCTGTCAAATTATGGCATGCCTCTAGTGGAATGTAGCTGAGTGAATGGAGCGGGACTCCTAAAAATGAAATGCAGAAAGAGTTTTGATCTCTGACAGAGGACTGAGAAGACCAACTCTAATAGCTCTGAATGATTTTGTCCCATATTTCTTGAGCTACATAACTTTGACGAATTCTGACTCTGACAAACTTCCCAATAAAGTATTGACAGCTTTGGCATTGGTTTCATATAACTTCTTTCCTACTGTATCTATGGGTATTGTTGCTGGAAATTGATATCCTCCTTCCACAATTTCTCAAACATCAGCTCCAAGCAACTAAATATAGGCTATGTTTCTTATCTTCCAATATACTAAGTTGTTTCTGTTGAAGATTGGTCGCTTGATAGATCCTATGCCTTTGTGATTGTTCATCTTGAGAGATCTCCCTTCAAGTAATCAAGCTTCCTCGGAAGGACCTACTCTGATACCAATAGTTGGGAATAATACTGAGAAGTGGGGTGGATTAGTATTTACAATTCAATAACTTTTCATTTCATAACCAGATTTACATACGCTACTTCAGTGAAGTGAACTCGCGTGTACATGCAACTGTTATTAAGGCAACCATCATATATCCAGTGAACTTATGATTTAGTTAATTCATCATGTGTTGATCTTTAATAAGTGCATCAGTACTTTATTAAATTGTAACTATGTGCAATAATAACATAATAAACCATCACACATAAGAAACACACATGAACACCAAGATTTAAGGTGGAAACCCAATGCGGGAGATAAACCACCTGTTGTTGTCATCTCTGTCTTCTTTTGATATAAATGAAATATTTTTACAATCTTGTACTAGTGCAGCTCATACCAATATGCGGGCACCGCCTATAGAAGGCTACAACCTCCTCTCATTCTCAAACTTCTACTGGAAGGGAGCTACAACCCTATAGCTCTTGTATTAGCTGATATGTTTACCAGTATGGAGGCGCCAGCCTACAAAAGGCTAAGATCTTCTCTCTTCATCCAAGGACCAAGTTTCATAAATATTTAGACTGGATACTCCTGGTACACAAAAACACAATATGAAGGTCACATTTCATCAAATTTTCACACTGGACCCATCAGTAACATTGAAACTCAAACTCAATAATAACTTCATCAACCAACAATCATTCAATCTGAATAGTCAAATCATTGTCACCAAAACACTATGCTGAACCTAGAAACCTGCATCATCATCCAGAACAAATTGCAACCTCAAAAATCATATGTCAGAATGTATATGCTACTTCAATGAAACAAACATACATGTATACACTAATTCCTTTAGCCAAAGCTTTGTATACCTCCAAAATAACTGAATCATAAAATCCTCTAAATCAAAATAGTACCAACCAGTAACATTCTGAAGATCTACTATCAAATTACAAAGATCTAAATAGACAACAGCAAACATCACCCTTCTCACTTAATCAATCAATCAATCAGACTCAATCTCCTTATGCATATAGTTCTACTTTCATATCTAAGGATACATCATTTACAAAAAATGGTAAAATAGCAGCACTAATCAGATAGATCAATTATTTTTGAACAACAAGATTTTCTTTTGCATACACTACTTGGTAGTGTCGAATCAACGTGTATATGCGCTTTCACCAAAGTGAACCAGCATATCGATCTACAACTAATAACTTAGAACTTCATTGCTATTCCAAGCTTCAAACATACCCAAATCATAACATTTAAATAATAAAGCATGCATAACCAATCAGATCTAGCCCAACCAATATCAAATCATACACTGATAAGTCATTCCAAGTCTCATGATCTTGATCCAACATTGTATCCAAGGTGCACAAAATATTTCAGATCATACCATAATCATAGCCCCTACAACATAAAGTATACTTCAGATAGAAGTATTCCTAAGAAACCCTTTCACTTGCACACTTAGGCCTTTGATCTTCTCCTCCTTATATAGTTTTATCCTTTCTCAATACCTCAGACCAAAACAACACTTAGAACCTATAGTATTCTTGGACGGGATCAAATAATTGTTACTCCACTCAATATTGTGGGTTAATACCATGGTATTAACCCTTGGTATTCTTTTATTTTATTTTTCCTTGATTTTCCATCCCAGATGCGCTTTTCCTTCTGTGAAAGTGTGTGCATACATATATGCTCTTTTTGTTCTATGAACCGATGTGTATACGTGGATTAGACAATGTGAATCTATGTATATAACTTAAACTAACTTAAAACATCCTTTTTCTTCAACTTCTTAATTCTAATCAGTAGTCCTTTGTTCCAACTTCATGTTCTTTTGTACCATTGCCCAATTACCTCTGAATTAATCTATTACAATGTGAGTTTCCCTTTATCAAATTTATACTGATCTGTGAGTGAGTTTCCATCAAGGACAACACTTGTACCATAATGCTAACACTCCCTTGAGTCCATTATCTTGTCGATATCTGACACTAAGTCTTATACTCCTCTCACCAATGTTTCACCTAGAGTCTACAAAGATTCCTCATTACTAGGTGGTTTCCCTAGTCCTCCCCCTCTTATCTCTAAGTGTAGCTCTTAGGGTGTTTGCATGTTACAAGCATCTCAGGTTTCTCAAAATCTATTTAGTACATCTAATCAATATCCAGCTCCTCAACACCCAATTGTTACCATCTCAACCGAACCATCCAAATCCACTCCCCTGGGACATCCTCCGTTTGTGGGTGCCTCCCCTTTGTTTCCACTAGGAACTATTCCTCTAGGTCTCAACCATCGAGGAGTTGTTTAACCTAGACATTACCCTGTAGGATAGATACCTTTATTGTTTCCTCCTCCTGGAATATTTTATGCCCGTTACACGACTTTGTTGACTCTCCCTAATATGACTTTGGGGATCCCCCGGTGCATTGATCCCCCATCGAACACTTCGCCTAGTCAACTCATACCATATCATGCTTTGACCCCAGTTGAAATGGTCCCTATAACCCCTATCATTGCTTCATTTCCACCACAACCTCAATAGGAACCCACTCCTGCTACGAAAGAATCTGCACAGAGGGGAAAAGCCAAGAGGAAAGAACCTAAGGACAAGGCTCCCGAAGCTCCTCCAACCCCCAAAGCTCCAAATCCGACACCTCCGTGCACTTTGTGTGAGGTTGTTGGGCATGCCACCAATAATTATCCTGAGCTTCCTCATCTCAAACATTTGGTTCATGAAAGTTTCCCTAAGTCAAATATCCCAGAGGTCCAAGTTACCTTACCGGGACCAACCAAGAAACTCAAAATGTTGTGCACAAATCACCCTTGTGCCTTGTATGATCATTATGATCACTATTCTCATTATTTCCCTCATCTCGACAAATTTTGTGATTACCTTCAAGTGCTTTACAAATATGATGCCACTCGTAGTGGATCACCTACTCCTCTACCCGTGGATTCTGGTACCACTAGTACACCAGAACAGGGGGACTTTGGTACCACCATTGTGATCCCTCCCCTGGATGTCGAGATGATCAAACCCATGGTCCATATCATTTACCTTTCATCATCATTGAGTTCCTCACACGAAAACTCTCTGAGGTTTATGTGCACGCTTCTATCAAACCTCCTTCGTTGGAAGCCTGGGTCTCAATATCGATAGATTTTCCATCTACTAGATTGACGTCTACCATTCCAGATGATGCGTATGTGAAAAATTTTTCTCAGGATGATGGACCAGGAACCACCGCCATATTATGTAGTCAATCTTCCTCACATCCCCCCGGACATCATGGAAGTCATGACTACCCCTGATTATCCTTGGTACGATATGCACCATTGTGCGTACTTCCTTCCATATTTGGAGTCCACCACTCTAAATAAATTTGGTACGCCTATAGCATATTGGGGGACACATAGGCCCCTACATCTCCTTATCATCCTTTGGAGGATCTTGTGCCAAGTTGGGCCGAGATGCTTCAATCCCTTTTTTTCGAGAACTCGGAACACAATGGTGCTCCACAAACTCCTCCTGCTAGGGGGCATCATTCCCACCTTTTCATACTATATCATTCCCCTCCATCACATATGCTTGCAAGCAGTATCCCATGCTTGGGGGCATCATGGTTTTCCCCTAACCATCTTCTCAATTGATTAACATAAGTCTCAGCCTAGATCACACCAGATCTAGGTATGGTCGATTATCCTCCCATTCCTTGAATAGTTTGTCCTACCGACCTCTTCAATGAGCCATATTCACATCGCATATCGTAAATGTTTGATACCATATCTTCAAATATTCTAATTTATGTCTACATAGTCCCCATATTTGACTTCATGGGTGAGGATGATTCTAGACCTTCTCTAGTGGTTCATTCTTTTTTTCCTCTTCCCTTAATTCTTCACCAGGAACCATAGTTCCAGGAAGCATTAAGGCCATATTTAGACAAGCCCACTTGCCTGAAATTTGTAGACCCTAATTCCGATGGTCGATTTGTTTGGTATAATCTCCACAAGATTTACGGCCTTCTCCTCCTCTCAAATTGAAGAAAAAACACCAATTTATAGGAAAACCCACAGTTTTTCTGTCACACATTGTGACCAAAACATAGCTTTTTTTGATGAACCATTAACACCATTGGAAATCTCTCCTCTAGTACTATAATGGGAATTTTTTAGTTTTTGATGATTTGACACTTCACCCAGAAGCCATTTTTCCAAGAAGGCTCACTTCGCCACCTCTTAAAATAGAATTTATTCATATGAGACACTTGTACCTTGGGGTCCACCTCCCCTTAATGATTTTCGTCTCACGTGTCGATTTTCACCATGAGTAACCATCATTATCTCATGTCTTCATGGTCTGAACTGGGCCTTTTCTGTTTGGTAGTATCATTGAGTCACCCTTGTTCCATTCCATTATATCATGTCAAAGTATTCCATCCATCTATGCACACCATTCATATCATGTTGCCCATTTCGACCTTTAGTCATATTGTCTGTCATCCCCTCCGGAGTCGAGTCAGACACTGCCAGGTCAACCATGCACTCTATGCTCTGACAAGGGAAGTTGTCTATTTATCCCTCAATCCCATTTTCTCCATTTTCCCTGGTGTCAATCCATCAGTCACATTACTATTTTCTCTAGTTCATTAGTTGAGGATCGTCATTGCCTCACCGCTAGCAAGCCCTATTGTGTCGACATCAACACATCTATTCCAGAAGAATGACCTAGAGGGTGGTGTATCATGGTTCTAGATTCCACTCTTGTTTGATGCCTCAGACCAAGAAAAGGGAATCATCATTTCCCTTTGACTTGGTTGTTTCATGCTCATGATTCATATACATGATGGTCCAGTGATGCAGCATATTGTACTAGTGATTCCCAGGTGTGTGTGAGAGGTTTCAGACCTCATGAGGTGGTGTCCCTTAAGGTATCCCCCCACATGCCTGGATGCCTTACTATTATACTACACCTTCAGATGAATGTCCGCAAATTTGATGGGTTCGATTCCTGCCACTTGCAACATTCATAGCATGCATATTTCCTTATATGATTCATTCAATTTTATAGAGCCCTTTCTTGTTCAATAGAGCTTCTTTGGTTGTTCTACCCTCCCTCCCACCCATTTCTCAAGCGAAGGACCATTATATCTCATGTACTAAGAAGTTATTGTATTTAGTCCTGGCTCATGTTTTTTCCAAGTGCGTTATGGATATGGGACACATTGTATTGTTTTCTAGCTCATTTATGCCAGCATGTCATGTACCATTCAGTGTGTATTTTATTGCTCATTTTAATGTTTCTGGGTGCATCATTATTTTGTACTAAATTATATCGGCAGGTATAGATATGCTTCCCCCACCTCATTGAGATTTGGTACCACAACATAAAAGGAGACTTGTGTTGGTCTCACCCTCTCTATCACTATCCTATTTCACTTCAACTCCATTGGTCTCTCTCTCTCTCTCTCTCTCTCTCTCTCTCTCTCCACTTCATTTTCTAGTGATTGTGTCCTTACAACATACTTCGGTCTTACATTTTTCTCCTAACACTTGTACGTTGGGGGGATATCTGTTATCACAAAAAATGATCATCTAGCCATAATTTACTAGATGAATCAAAGTACACCATGTAGGGCCAATTTTACCATAGTAAAATTGCTTTCACTGTGAGAAATTACTAATAAACCACGTTTTTTAAGTCATTTATAATTAAACCCATGAAAAATAATTAAATAAATCATTATTTATTTAATTATCTTCTAGGAATAATTAATTAAACCATTGTTTAATTAATATTCCTTGTCACAATTGACCCAATTATGAGAAATAGACCAAATCCCTTGGGAATAATTAAATAAATCATTATTTTTTTATTATTCCTTAACCATATTTCTTGAGATGATAAATAAATCACTTATTATTTATTATTTCTAAATAAAATTTTAAATATTTTTTCCCTCCAAACCAAATATAATAAAATATTCCAAATTGTTAATTCTAGAATGGGGTTAATAGTATTTTATTTTTGCTCATTATTTGAGAATAACCTAATATCATGTTATAAATAGAAGGGTTTTCCATTCATTCTTCACTTTTGATTATTTTCATTGTTGCACTCACTGTTGTAATTCTGATTATTATAATTATCACACACCATCTTTTTCATTTGATTTCTCAATGACCTCAAACATTTTGTTTGTTGGGTTTTACACATTATAGAGGAGAGAGACTCTACAAAAACTAAAGGCATTTGAGGATAGCCAAGAACCCATCCCATAGAGGGGGACCGGTAACATTATTTGTTCCCTTCATAGGTGTTGTTTAATAAAATATATTCTTTATATATTTGGTTTCCATTGGATTATTTGAGTTACTTGAACTTATTTTACTATTCCATTTTGTTGTTTAACTATGATTTTGGAATAGATTAGGGCTTTGGTAGGTTTTGTTTCTATCATTTTCTACAGATCTACAATGTTTAGTAGCCATTTTCATTGTTTGGGTTGTTTGTCATTAACAAGCTAAAGTAGTTTTTTTTGTACACATTCGAGAAGAAAACATTACAATAGTAACCATGACATAACATCCATCAAATCATCATATTAACCAGTAAAAATGCTTCATAGATTTCAATAGAGAAATAACTCTCACTAAATGATGCAAAATCTAACCAAGTCAAGGACTTCCATGTACCACCTGACCATAGATTGGTTTGAACCAAATATTTGTTTTAATCAATCATGCATGTGTCATATTCTAAGTATGAATGTGGGATCTCATGGGATAGACCAAGACATAAACAACCAAGGGAATATATAGGTCAAACCACCTCCACCCTCATGCTATCGTGATCTCACCTAAGTCGGTCCCGAGATCACAAAACCAAACCAATATTGGATGCCTCAAAATTCCTTCACCATCCATGGAGTAATTTTTCTAAATCCACCCACCTATTGAGGGTGCTTCCTAGAGAAAACCATCTCCACCCCCAACCCTTGGGATTTTCCCGAGACCACCTCACCTAGATTCAAAACCTTTTGGAAATCCAAAGCTTAACTAAGGATGAATCCCATCACACCATGGTTATCCAAGAATTGGCAATTCAAGGCTAAAACCATTGTCAATCCAGGAAAACCCCATGCCAATGACAACAAATGAACCAAATAAACAAATTCATGGACCATGCATTCACACATCATCTAGGAAATCACACATGCAACTTGTTACCTAAAATTCCTCCTATTGAAGTTACTTGATCCAATCCTTCATTGTGTGTCCTTTTCTTTCATTTTCTGTCCTTTTCTTTTCATTTTCTTTCATTTGCCTTCCTTTGCATTCTTTCTTGTTTTCTCCTCTTGGTGCTCTTCTCCTTTCCCCAACTAAATCCAAATCCAAACTGACAAAAGGCTCCAAAGTGATGTTGTGATGCCTTTTTATTATTTATGCATGTACTTTCTTCATTTTTCCTATATTTTCCTTCAATTTCCTCTTTATGCAAACATATGACCTTTCATCTCCCTTTTCTCTTATTCCCTTTATTTTCATAAATAAATGACAATAATTGTGATGTTGGTGTTGTTGAAGAAAGTGTAACTAGGTTCCGTCTTCATAATGACATGATCTTTGTAAATGATGTAATAAAAGAGAATAATTTTTGTATTCCTTGATACATGGGTCTCATGAGAAAGAAGTGTCATAGGTTAAAAGACTTCTTCTTGATGTCTTTAGGATTTATTAATATGTCAAAGAGTCTGGTCATGTATAAAGAAGCTCTTCATGAGCCTATGTAAATGTATACAAGTCTACAAAAGTGTGTAGAAGCCCTCTAATGACCAAGATCAATCCTCCATTAGCAAGCACAAGAAGTCTGCAAGAAAATCGATAAGGAATTCATCATGTCAACTTCAATATTGAATTAAATGTATAAATGGCAGTCATGTCGGCCTAGAAAAATAGACACAATGATTCATAAAGGAAAGTCGACTTATTTTGGAGCACAAACCATTATAAATGTCTGTCTAGGGTATCTACAAATCCGATGTACATAACTGACATTTTATCCTCTGAAATTTCGGATGGGTATGAGGTGCAGGAGAGAGATCTCGGTTGGGAACAGGATCTCGATGATAAGGTACAGGTCTAATGTTTTGTATGGGTGCAAGCATACATGTCTTTCTTAGAGGTCTGAAACCTTGGATGGGTATAGTAAGGTATCTATGTCATACATATATCTTGCAAGGAAAAACATGGCTTCAATCATGGTTAAGATCACAATCTCGGAATAATTAAAAACAGTAGTAAGCATTACAATCTTGGCCTAAATGAAAGGTAAGGACCTCAGTATCACAATCTCGGTGGACTTATTTCATAGCAGTCAATGTATATATGTGAGGGAAAGAACCTTGGAACCCTTATTGTCTTTGTATAGTCTCAATCTCACTGCCTCAGCTTAAGAGATACCACAATGATCCTATAGTTACAATCTTAGTCTCAGCATAATTATCATAGAACACACTCTCGGTATGCTCAATGTCATCATGATGGTCTCAACAAGACTATAATGATGATCCAAGTTTAGATGAAGATATGGTGCAATAGTCACCTTGATGATTGTCATAATGAAGACATAGAATCAAGATCACAGTGAAGATCTCAAGAAGTCAAGAGATCTCATTAACATGGTGAAGAAGCAGTGATGATATCTCAGTGATTCAGTAGTGATGGCCTCAATGGTGCAGCAATGAAGATGATCTTAGTAGTGACAGAGAAGAGGATTGGTGTCTTGGTCTTGGAGTGGAAGAATAGGTCAAGGGTCTTGGTCTTGGTATTCATCAATTGAATATCTCTATAAGAAGAATTTTTGTTCAGGTTTTCCTCTCCAAGAGGGAGAAGTTTTAGCCCTGGCAGGATTCCAATATCTTGTGTTCTTGTCTCTTTGTTTTTTATAGCAGTTTGATGAAGTAATCACACACACTAATAATAGTAAGAATATCAAGCTAAGAAAAATTGCAAAAGAACTTCACAAATTGTTATCATGCTAAGAAGAATCACTTTAATTCTAATTTCCCTATATTCTTCAACAGATGCATCTAACCTAAGTAAAATGTTTCCTAGAAGAGTTAGTTTACAAAGTTAGGATTTAATTAATTAATGTAGTTTTCTATAGTTATGAGAAAATGATAATTCTTGTAAATAGGAGAAGATTTGAGAGTATTGGGGAAGGTTTGAGAAGATTATGGATTGGTTAGCTCTTTTTTAGGGATAAGGATAAGATGAGATATTTTATGGATTATGAGAGATATTTTGAGAGTTTCTTGAGGATCTAGAACCTATTTTGGTTCAGATCCATTTGTATAAATTGAAGAGAGCCTATGAGGCATGTAAGAGGTAGAAGTCTCTCGGCGAGTGTGAGGAATGATAAGCCAATCATTGGGCCAACAATTATTCTGTAATTATTTTATTTCTTAATTAATTATTTCATAGATTTGGTGTGCATATGTATTTCCTGGAATTTTCATAATTATATGTATGTAAATTATTAAGTTGCAGATCTATGGTTATTTGACCTACATCAAATTTTGGTATCAGAACTTGGATGGATAATGATTGATATGTGTGAAGAATTTGTGCATAAGCTATTGTGAAAAAATTGGGGTAGTTGGGATCAAACGTTGTGCATGCTTTTGAATTGGACTGTTATATTATTCCATAGAAATTGAAGTTGGAGTTGTTGTTAGGTAGAACAAGGAGTGCGTAGGAGTATGTCGGAAGCTGCAAGTGCCATCAATTGAGTGCATTGAAGGGCTATTTGAATGCCTACGAATGTGTTAGCAATGAGGATCTGTGCATGTGGACCATGGCAGGCGGTCTAACAAAAGTGAAAAGACAAACATAGAAGAAATGAAGATGGCATCGAGAGTCTGGAGATCTTCGTGTGGAGAACTGCGTTGAAGACTTGGCTGTGGAGAACTACATTGAGACCTAAACGGAATTGAAGATCTGGTTATGGAGAAATGCATTGAGACCTTTGTGAGATATTATTTGAGAAACTTGAAGTAAAAACTGAAGCGTTTTGAGCGTGATTGGAAACCTTGTTGAGGGCATTCGCCAAAGACTAAGACTGTGTGAAAAACATCAAAGTGGTTGTTGAGCCGCTTAAGTTTGGTGATAAAACTTAAAATATTTATATTATTTAAATGAATGTGGTAATTTAAATAAAACCTTTATGCTATTTAAAATAAGGAGGAATACCTGCAATAGATATCTACATAAAAGGTAAAAAATAACTTTATCATTGATGGTTTTTTTAAAAGGAAGTAAGAAATATATAAGTGAATATGGTAAGTGGGGATTTTATATAATGGAAAATTTTGGCTGATGGTTAGTGAATATGTTTATACGGAAAGTTGTTGTATGTTGTATTAAAGGTGAAAGTAAACAGTAAAGGTAAAGGTGTAAAGGTGTTGTATTAAAGGAGAAATTAAATAGTAAATGTTAAGAAGAAAGTAAATGGTAAAGGTAAATTGATGTTGTAAAATATGGTGACTTTTATGTAGATAGAGAATAAGTGGTTAGAATAAATGTTAAATGATAAATGGTGAGTTGTTGCATAAGGTTTTGATTGGGTGATATATGGTTTCATAAAACCATGTGTGGGTTTGAGAATGCATAGCTTTATTTATTCACGGATTATAATGATGGTAATGTATGAAATGGTATATGCAAAAATCATGAATAGTATATATATACCATTAACAAATTTTCAAGGTATTTTAATTTGTATATGGGTTGAAATATCTCTTTAATTAAATGAATAATTGATGTCAAAGTCTTGAGTCAGAGTCATAAGTCAAGTCAAAACTTTGAGTCCTTCAATGTAATGGGTGCATGATCAACAGAGCCCGACACCCAAAGTCTAGTAAAAGTCTTGTAAGGACAATTTAAGGAGTTACTGCAGTTGTTGTTTTGCAGGAAAAAGGAGAAAGAAGTGCTCATGAGTAAGTTTCAAGTGAAAGGAACCATTGGCCAAGTTCAAAGGAGATAACTTGGTAAAGTGATTCAATTGCAGGTTACAGTGAATAAGGTGAAGTTCACGAAAGGAGAAGAAAATGAAGATATGGATTCCAGATAAAGACCATGATAATGCCATCATGGTTAGCATTGGTGATGAAGAGAAAGAGATCGTTGAATTAAAGGCACGACTTAATGTGCTAATGGAGTTGTTACAAAGACAGATACATGGATGGGCAATAAAGAGAACAGTTAAATGGCCAATTAAACAGTTGATGGAAAGAAGACTTAAGGATAAACTGAAAGTTTTAGAAGTAGAGAAACTCCAAAATAATATATATATTTTTGAACCGAAACAAGGATCATTGCTTGATATCAACACCAATAAGCAAATTGAAGAAGATGAGGAAGATTCAACGGACAACTTGAAGGATTGTATGCTACATAAGTAAGCGATTCAGGAAGTCATAAGTGAGACCTCTAGGTGTCATGATTTTGAAACTAATATTTATTTTGTGTTTGCAAGTACTAGAGAATCACAAGAAACTGAGAGTAAGCTGAAAATTAAGAAATCTCAGGAACCATTAGGGGAACCTATGCAAGTCTACAAAGACATAGATATGGAGGTTGTTGTTGCATAAATGGATTTTTTAGAGGATTGCTTGGACAATCCAAAGAACAATTGTGAATCAAATGAAATGATGATGGATTGCACCAATTTTGTAGAGAATGAGGACGAGGTTTCAATGAAGAAAATGCAGCAGCAAAGTGGCAGTAATGAGGATGCCTTCTAAGAGAAGAGGCAAAGAATGATAGAACATGAGTGGTATCCTAGTGAATTCATGGAGAACAAGACTCGTTTTCAGCAAAGAATGGGTGATTTTTACTAGCAAGAAGACAAGTTGGACATGGAAATTGAAGACACTAGAATATTGATAGTGAAAGTATCACAAAAGAGACATATTGTAGGAAGGAAAGAAGATGGCAGAAGCTTGTTGATGGAAACAGAATAAGCATACATGAGCAAGGAGAAGGGAGAGTTGCAACATAAATTTTGGAAGCATGGAAGACACAAAAGGACAACAACATAATGGCAACAATATGACAAAGAAATTGATCAGTAGCAGACTAAAATTTGGGATCCAGGAGGATGTATAATTAGTTATGAAGACATATGGTTAAGAGACCATGAATTCTTTTTACCTGGGGAGTCTGATGCAGATGCATCTAACCTAGGTCAAATGTTTATTATAGGAGTTAGTTTACAAAGTTAGAATTTAATCAATTAATGTATTTCTCTATAGTTTTAGGAGAAAATGATAATTCTTGTAAATAGGAGAAGATTCGAGAGTATTGTGGAAGTTTTGAGAAAATTATGGATTAGTTAGCTCTTATCTAGGGATAAGGGATAGGATGAGAGATTTTATGGATTATGAGAGATATTTTGGGAGTTTGTTGAGGCTCTAGAACCTATTTTGGTTCAGATCCATTTGTATAAATTGAGAGCCTATGAGGCATGTAAGAGGTAGAAGTGTGTGAGTGAGTGTGAGGAATGAGAGGCCAATCATTAAGCTAGCAATTATTCTGTAATTATTTTATTTCTTAATTAATTATTTCATAAATTTGGTGTGCATATGTATTGTCTGGAATTTTCAGAATTATATGTGTGTAAATTATTAAGTTGCAAACCGATGGTTATTTGACCTGCGTCAAATTGCCACTTTGTCTTTCCAAAGCCTTTGCCAATTCCTTTGTCAATTTCCTTAACCATAATAAACAACAAGTGATGCCCACTAGGTTTTTTTCCCAACGTTCAGCTTGGAATAAGTGTCCCAAGACCTTGGTCTTATTTTTCCTTTATTAACTTTATTACATGAACTTTTAACTCAGGGTTGTTACAGCCTCATACAAGCCTTACACTATGTTTTTATGGTCTTCCAAACAACTTGTCTTCTAGATGGTCAGGGATGCAAACTAGGTTGAGTGAAGGTATGGAAGAGGAGTAGTTGCTTCCCACAACTACCACCTATAAGGATTTTTATCCTATAATGATAAGAAACTATGGAAAACTTTGTCTAGTGGGGGGTGAGTGAGTCGCAGCTTCTGGGTTTCAACCATGGAACCAGATTCCCTACCAAAAGTTAGGAGCCTCAAGGGGAATCATTGGTATCCTTGGCCTAAGCCTTACTCACTTCATAAGTTTTTACTTAGCACTAGTTTTGGACCACTAGATTATGGAGGATCTTAAGCTCCGTTGATCATCAACCATGTTTCAAATGTATAGTGTTTGGTGGGTGTTATTTGGATGCCTACCCCACCAATCCTAACTTAACTACAATATTATTTCTCTTAGTGCCCAAGTGGGATTAAATCTATGTGATATAAATTAGTGGTTTCTTTTAAATTCATGGCTTGGTGGTTTGAACCAAGTGCTCATTCACTTAAGGGTGTGAATCATGCACATGTTTGGATTGATATTGATTTTCATGAAAATTAAATAATGTTGTTGGAAAATAAAATGAAAACAAACTGAAAAATAAATATAAAGTAAAATAGAATTTGACAACAAACTATTCCCACCCAAAAAAAGTCTTAAAACTAGCATAAGAGAGGCTCTATGAATGGAAAAATGAGTTTGTTTTATGGGGAATAATAGATCAATAAAAATATGGGATCAGATCTCTAGTCTATAAGAAAAATAAATGTAGAAAATAATAGCAAAGAAAAAGTAAATTTGTATCTATAGAAAGACCAGAAAGAATCCTATAGTAAATAAGAATTAAAGGAGCTAAATATGTGAAATGAAATAGGCCTAAATATGAGCAAAAAATTAGTTTCAAACTCTAACATGTATTGGATCTATAGACTTGAATCAAGAAACGATGACAAGTTTTTGTAGTTTTTCACATCAGACTCCCAATTCATAATCCCATGCTTTCTTGGCAGGAGGTGTACTTAAAACCCTAAGGTTTTTCTCCTTCCTCTGGAATATTTAGAAAAAGAAAAGATCCAAGCTTGAGGTGGACTATAAGGTACCCAAAAACCTTTGATAAATAGACAAAATTGAAAAAATACAAAATAACTACAAACAAACAATTTTTGTGTTGCGGTAGAAAACTAACATGTTCCTATGTTGTAGTGCAAATATTGGCTTGAAACCTGTGTTGGCCACCATAGGAAATTCCCAAAAAACTAGGTCATGGGTTTTTCACTCTTGATCTAAGGTATTCACCATATCTTGTCGTCTCCTATTCTGATGGTACTTGTAACCTGTGGAAAATAGACAAAAACACAAAAACGATACTCTTTTGACAAAATCACCAAAAAAAAACATAGGGAAAAGAAAAATTTAGCAGAAAATAGAAAAGTGACCAAGGATATGTGTTCAACTCAGTGGAGTTGCCATTTTTTAGTTGTGATTTCTATAGCAAGTGACTAAATATCTAATTTCTACTATCAGTGGCCCAGATAGGCTAACAAAAATATAAATGAATGAAATCCTAGATTATAATGTAAAATATTGGTCTTCAGATCTGCACAAAAAAGGTTAGGAAAACACTACAATGCACACCTTCAACATTACAATAATTAACACAATGGAAAAATAAATTGTTTTCATTAATTAAATATGTAGTACACTTGTAAAGGGAAATTTACCGCCTTGGGTGGTAAACGCCTCCTCTGTGGGAGGGTTCTTTTCTCCCTTTGCTGTAGACTATTGAGGTTTTCTATCTTCCTATTGGTGTAGAAATGGGAAATGGATGATATTGAACTCAAATGGAGAGATCAAACTGCCTAGGATATTAGGTTCCATGAGAAGAGATGATCATGTGATAAATGGTGAATAGAAACCTATCTATTATAATAAATGACTAGATTAGACTTGATATGGTCAAATAATAAGATACTTGGTAGAGGAAATCAATATCTAATTGTTATGACTAGATTATTTTATAGATATATGATCCAATGTACATAGTTCAATATTTAATTATGTTTGTAGTTTAATATTTAACTATCTAGAGTCATAAAGTCTTCTTAGAATACTTATTTGTTATAATAGATTTGACATTTAGAAAATTGTTGTTATTTAGGAATAAAATTAGTAATTTATTTAGGATATTTGTTAGAATCACATTAAATTTACATGGAAATTTGCCATATAAAATAAGTAATCCATAACTAAATTACTTTAGGACATAAGCTTATTTAAAGCTTAATTTTTCTCTTCTTGAAAGAGTAATGAGTGATTGTTGCAAGCTCTTGCATATTATCATGTAAATTTTGTTTTCCTTTATTAATAAAATTTGTGTGTCTAAGGACACTTCTGCTATTATTATGGTATCAAAGAAATGGTGATGCAACTATATGAGATGATTTTTAGTATTGAAAGCTTTTGGAAAACTCAATTGCATTGGAAAGCAATTTATTGGTATGGTGATTAATTATCATTTAAAAGAAAATAAATTAATTTTTTGAATTACTAAAAGTTTCATTTTTTTATTAATAATTATTGAGATTATTAATAAAAATAATGGGAGAAAAAAGAGGAGCTTTTAATAAGTCATTTCCTTTTGACTAGCCACAGTGTATTCAACTAATTATTTTAGCGTTTTTTGCTGCAAAGAAAGGCTCTTGGAATACTGGATATTTTCTTACATTTAAGCTAAAACCCATTAAGATCCCTAGTATTCTATGTTATTCGACCTAAATTAGTGGAAATGCTATATTAATGATTTCATTTCTAGTAGTAGGCCCATGAATTATCACTTATTTGTCCAAATATTTTTTGACTTTTTCTGCATGAATTTCCATCCAAATTGCCGGAATGATGATGTCAAATTAAATGAATACGAGAAGAGTTTGTTTAAAACTAGCATTCAAATATTTCTTCCACAATCATTCCCTACCACTGCCACAGTAATGGCACTATGTATATTTTCTTGCTTGTGATTTTTTTTCTTCAATTTCTTTTCCAAACTCATCTATGTTCCTCTGGTTCAAAAATATACATGTTCTCCCACACAATCAAAATCCTATGAGATTGTCAGCATGACCAACACTAAATATGAGAACTCGTCCCTACAAATTCAAGTAGAAGTGAATAATGTTGACATTAGAGGAATTTTGAGGTCAAAAACGGCCCTAAAAGAATGTACTAACAAAATTAAGTTTAAAAGAACCTATAGGATTCAAGATGATGATGTCATCCCTAGGGGAAAATATTTTGTAGGGAAAATAATAAAACTACTCAATTTAATTGTATTTTCAACTTATCTCTTTATAGGTTTGCTCAAATGTCAACTATAGACACCCATTGGCTGTAGAGTTAAATTCCACATCCAATGAGTACCCACTCTGCATACTTCTTAGAATACCCACATAAAACAAAATTGAAGATATATTTAAAAAACATGTTGGACATGCTTTTTTAATGTATCTTCAATTTTTTTCAATGTGGTCTTATTAGATGTATGTAGAGTGGGTACTCGTGGGATATGGAATTTAATTCCGCATCCAATGGGTGTCTACACTTGACATTTGAGTAAACCTATAAGGAATAAGTTGAAAATACAATAAAAAATAGCTTTCTTTATTTTGCTTTCAAATTTCATAACCCTTATTTTACTATTTTAACTATTATTTCATTATATTCTTTAGGAGGCTCATTTTAGACCTCAAAATTCCCCTAATGTAACAAATATGGCATCCAAGTATTTTTAATGTTCTTTATATCCCTCCAATAATGTTGACACCCCTAAGAAGCAACTGATTAACTTTAAAAGGGTGTATGTCCAACAAGGTGCCACATAAAGGGTCATTTTCACCTCAACATTTTTTATAAGCCTGGGACTAGGATGTTTCCAATGGGCTCTCGAATTCTTTACGTTGGTGATTTGGAACACACTCATGCAACCCCCAATTTGTTGCAAGAGCAAAATAAACATTTATATTTTATTTCTTAATTTGGGAGTCATTATTGAGTAAATCTACCATATTTTATGTAATACTTCACAATATTGTTTATAATTGATCCATTGAAAATCATAATCACATCGTCTAACTGCCACACCCGCCCTTCCCCGAGAGATTTTTTGTACTTGGGATAGATGACATAGCATCAAATTGCAAAATACTTATTGTTCTGTCTATTGGATAAAGGAGGAATAGGTGCTAGGATATTATATAAAATTCATATTGACTCCACCTATACAATGTATTTTCAACGATTTATATATTTGGAAGAAAATCGAAAAAAGGACCTTTCACCTTCAAAATCAAAGGAGAGAAGTAATAGAGTGATTGATGTCATAATCGTAGTATGCAATGATTAATGCATTCACATATAAACAGGTTGTGTATATGTTGAAAGCAGAAGGATGTGTATTTACTGGAAGCATAAGGTAGTGAACAGTAACACGGTGATCACAACGAATTTGTTACATAGTGATCTATGCATTCCAGGGAAATCTCGTTGTTGTGTGTTTACTAGAAGTGGAAGGTTGAATGGTGAAGACCGAAGCATTTTTTATAATCAGGGTTTGACATATAAATTTTTCAAATTTTTATAGATTATTTGATGTAATTTGAAGTTTTTATTTCAACGCGAAAAAATTATAAATTCAAAGTAACCTTTTACTTCAAGGGGGTGCTAGAGTATAGCCAAAAAGGTTGTAAACTACAAGAAATTTGTAAAGAAATTTTGTATTCTTATTTCTTCTACATTTATGAAGAAATAACACAATTCATTATTCAAATTTTGAAATTTTAAGAAAATTGTATCAAGTTTTTCAAGAAGTTGACTAGAGCCAAGTGCAAAGCTTAGTCACTCTTCTCCTCAAACGACTTTATTATGGTCAAGTCCAAGCACCGATATATCATTTTTTGTTACAATGCAGCAAGTGGTGCGTTGTCTAATCTTATTTTTTGTGGTGCATGATCTATCTTGGTGAATACATTTATCTTCACAATGTCCGAGTTGGTAGATTTATCTTTCAAATCTAACAAACTTGAAGGCTCAAAGAACTATAAGACATAGAAAAGGCACATATAAATCACTTTGATCTATAATGAACTTTGGAAAGATGTGTATGATGGTGATGTTAAACCAAAAAAAAATATTGATGAAGAGTCAGTAACCAAATGGGAGATTAAAAATGCAAAGGCATTAACATTAATTAAATCTTTGGTAAATGATGAAATGTATAGTCATATAGAAAATACTTCTAATGCATGGTCTGCATGGAAAACATTTAAATATTTATGTCATACACAACCAAAGACAAAAAGAGTTGATCTTCAATTGAAGATGCTTCAATAGAAACTAACACAAGTGGGAGATGTACTTGAGTACATTTCCATACTGAGGAACATCAAACAAGAAATAGTAAAGGCTTGATTTCAACTTGTAAAAGATAATGTCATGACTACTATTTTCATAGCTCGTTTTCCTTCTTCATATCCACATTTCTTGGAAACTTTACAATTGATTGGAAATCGAGAGAAGTTAACATTTGATCAGTTAAGTGAAATGTTTTCTAAACATAATAAAACTTTTGGAAATAAGAAACAGGTTGGTGAGGATGATTTTTTTACAAAACCAAGCACAAGTAAATCTTCAACCAAAAGTTTGATAGGAAGAGGAAGTCAAGTGAATAGCAGAGGGTGAAACAATCAAAATTAGGGGGCATACAGAGGACAAATTCAAGGTGGAGGAAAAAATAAAGGAAAAGGAAAACATATCAATCAAGACTTTTGTAAATGATGCAACAAAGTTGGTCATTATGCTGAAAATTGTTGAACTCATATTGAAAAAAATTTGAAGTTTCAATAGTATTTGGCACAATTTTCTAATGATCAAGATGACGGTGCTTCAAAATATGTCTTCATTACACTTCAAAATTCAGAATTAATATCCTTACATGTCTCCACATATTATCTTAAAAGTGATTATGAAGATGCTTCGATTTTTTATACAAGGGCTACACAACATATGATGCAATATTTCTAGCAGATAATACAACACATACTCCTTATGGAAAAGGTGTAATAAATCTTTCTCTTCCTAGCATTGGAGAAAAACTAATTTTGAATGTCTGATATGTACCAACATTCAAGAATAATGTGTTATCATTAGTCACAATTTGCCAAGAAACACATCAATTCATTATGGAAGATGGCTTAGTAAAAATCAATTTCATCAAATAGAATTTGAACATAGCCATGACTAGATATGAAGATAGAAAAATTCTAAGGATGAAAGGGATAGTCATTCCTTGGAAGTATGATTTTGTAGGAGTGTAAATTTTAGATATTTCACCTATAATGTTATGGCATGTTAGATATGGACATTTAAACTTTTAAAGTCTCTCTCAACTTCAAATGTATGGAATGGTCAAAGTACTTCAAACTTTTAAGAAATAAAATGCAATATGTGAAGCTTGCACTTATGGGAAACAAAATCAAGATTATTTTCCAATAATTTCATGGCGTACAAATAGGTGTTTGCAATCGGTTCACAGTGACATTTATGGACCTTTACAGGCTTCTCTGAGAGGTTGTAAATATTATTTACTTTTCATTGATGATTTCAGTAGAATTAATGGGGCTTATTTCTTGAAAGAAAAGTCAAAAACCTTTGAAAAGTTTAATATGTTTTGTTAATTACTTGAAAATGAAGTTAAAGAAAAAAATTGGCACTCTTAGGACAAATAATGGAGGGGGAATTCACTTCAAATGAATTCCAAGATTATTGGAGGGATAAAGGTATCAAAAGACAGTTTACAAACATGTACACTCCACATCGGAATGGAGTAGAAGAAGGAATGAATTGCACCTTGTTAGGGATGGGTGAGATACATGTTAAATTTCAAAATTTTGAGTCCTTCACAATGGGAAAAATCAATACATACCATAATCTACTTAAGGAACAAAGTTCTCGTTGCTTCTTTGGATGGAATTACACCATATGATTCATGGTTTAGTTTCAAACCTGAAGTCAAACATCTCAAATTTTTTAGTTGAGTATTTTATACCTTAGTTCTAAAAGAAAAACAAACTAAGCTTGATTCATGAAGCTTGAAGTGTATATTGATTGGATATTCTGATGAAAATATGGGATGTCCTCTTCTATCCAATGAAAACTTTATTATTAGTAAAAATGTTATATTTGATGGAAAAGAAAGAAAGAGTGCCACAAAGATAGAAAGTCTTCTATAGAAATTGGAAACTTAGGGTCATAAAAAGAAAAGCATAATGAAAAATAAACCAAGTGCACAACAATTGGTATGAGATTGACTAGCCTTCCTCAGAAAATGATTCATCCAGTTCACCTACTTCATCTGGATCTTTTGTCAGTAGTTCCTCTAGTAGTGACTCTCCACCTCCTAAACCTTCAAATGATCAAGGAACTTATATTTATATCAATCTGATTTATAATTATGGTGATCATTTAGATCCACAAACAAGTCAAGTTTTGAAGAATGTTATACCATATTAACATAACAAAATAGCCACAAGAAGTTCACAAAGAAATGAAGAAAATTTTTCCTTAGTAACAAATGATTTTATTGAGTCCTCTACATTCAAAAAGAGAGTAAACCATGTAGAATGGAAAAAAGGAATGGTTGAAGAATATAAGTCACTAATGGAAAATAATACTTGGGATCTTTTTGGTTGTCCTAAACAAGTGAAACTCATCATATGCAAATGATTTTACTGAATCAAGTGTAATCTAGACGGAGAAATCAACAAATATAAGGCAAGACTTTGTTCCAAGGTTTTTGCACAACAAGAAGGAATATACTATAAGGAAACATGTGTGCCTACAACAAAATGGAACACCATCATATTGGTATTTGCATTGTTAGCTCGAAAAGGTTGGAAAGTACATCAAATGGATGTCAAAAGTGTCTTTCTCAATGGAGACTTACAAGGAGAAGTTTATACGACTCAACCTGTAGGTTTTGAGCTCAAAGGACAAGAACACTAAGTTTGAAAATTCATCAAAGCTTTATATGCGTTGAAACAAGCTCCATGGACTTCGTATGCAAAAATGAAGGAGTATCTTCAAAAGGTTAGACTTAAGTGCAATGAATCAAATGATACCTTATATGTGCGCCAACATGGTTAAAATATGGTGATTTTAGTTATGTATGTGGATGAATTTCTCATTACTAGAAACAACAAGATAATATTATGCAGGTAAAGAATGAATTATAGGTTGGATTCTAGATGAATAATATGGGACTACTTCACTACTATCTTGGAGTTGAATTATTCCAACATCCAAACAAAATTTCCATTAGTCAAATAAACTATGCATCTAAACTGCTCAAAACAATTGGAATGCAAGATTGTTCGTCCATTCTCATCCTAATGGAGCAAAACTTAAAAATTTCATAATTTGAAGGGGCGAGTTGGTAAATAGTACTAATTATAGAGAGTTGATTGGCATCTTGATCTATATGATAACCACTCTTCCACACTTATCTTATGCAGTTATTATTGTCTTGCAATTTGTGCATGAACCAAGGGAAATCCACTGGAATGCAAAAAAAAGGGTTCTTAGATATATCCAAGGTATGAAATAATTTTGTCTTCTCTACAAAAATACTAATAATTTTATACTCGGCATATATTCAAATGTATATTTTGTTAGAAGTATTGATGGTCAAGCATCAACATTAGGCTATTTAATGAACATGGGGGTCAATCGTCATTTCTTGGACATGCAAGAAGCAAGCTACACCGGAAAATTCTTTGGTAGAAAAAAAATATATATCAACATGGGAAGCAACATGTGAGATTGTTTGGTTCTGCATACTTTTGCAGGATTTAAGCCTTCATCAAGCAGAAGCCACATCTTTATTCATCGACAACCAGTTAGCCATGAAATTTGCGGAAAAAAAAAAAATAAAATAAAAATAGAAATAAAATAAAATAAAATAAAATTAAAAAATAAAAAAAAAAAATTAAAAAAAAATCCAAAATAAAGCATATTGACAGAAAATAATCATTACATCAGGAAAAAACTCAACCACTCATAAAAAATAATGATATTAAATAGGCCCTATTGTCCTCAAAATAACATATCTCATATATTTCACAAGACACTAGCAGTCCAAATTTAATAAGTTCAAGGAAGAGCTTGGTATTAATGTAATGTATTTTTGGATCAAAGGGGGGAATGTTAGAATATTATCCAAACTACATATTTCAATAATTTATTATTTAATATAGTTTTAATATTGAAATTAATTACATCCATAGTCTTCTTAGATATTTATTTGTTATAATATATTTAAATTCTAGAAAAGTGGCATTATTTAGGAATCAAATTAGGAAAATTTTAGGAGATTTGTTTAGAATCACATCAAATGTAAATGGACACTTGTCATTGATCTGTAAACTACCATGGATGGATAGTTTATCACAAAATATCTGATAAAATTATACTTGAAAACCCAAAATCTACACTATTACAATCTTTTTCTCTTTAGATTTATAGATTAGTAGATTACTATTAATATTATATGCATGCAAATTAAAATTATGTAGAAAATAGGGAACAAAAAAATAAAATATTACACACACATTTGACACAAGATATGACCTAGGAAACCCTTTCGGAATAAAACCCCACCTGGAAGGTGAGGCCAATCTACTCTCTTTCTCTGAATAGAAAATGTTTGTGACTATAAATACGTATCGCTTGTGGATTGTGGGCTACTATATTGTAAAAATCCTCTCTATGTACTCTATATCCTATTCTATGCACTTGAAAGAATGGAATCCCTTTTCCTCCTACTCGCCTAGTTATAACACAGCATGATAGCCTACTAGTGGTTAGGTTTGACTAGCTCAACTCTTAACAAGAGTTACAATATAGACTCTTCTAGAATATTCTTAATAATAATCACGTGGTTATCCCATTTTCCATGAATTATAGCGGTTGATGTGGCATCCTCTTGAATTATGGTAATGAAAGGAAGAAGGTCAATTT
This sequence comes from Pinus taeda, assembly GCA_000404065.3. Classification (NCBI taxonomy): domain Eukaryota; kingdom Viridiplantae; phylum Streptophyta; class Pinopsida; order Pinales; family Pinaceae; genus Pinus; species Pinus taeda. The sequence goes on along the minus strand of APFE031414073.1, from coordinate 283,828 downwards.
TTGAGTGGCATCCATAGAGGAACTCATATTAATGTGATTCTTACATCGTTGGAAAGGTATATGTGTGTAGAATAGGAAAAAACCTACTACACTAAATCAACGAAGTTTTACTCCCAAAAAACATCATTTGGTGCCTCAAAATTCTCCTGAAAGGTTTTAGACCCCATTTTTCCAGACTGGGTCCCACTGGTAAAAATAATCCCATTTGCTGATTCCTCCACTTTTTCTACTTTAAATTAATCGAGATGGATGAAAAAAATATATAATGATCCAATCCAGATCACACCTCCCCATTTTGAGGGGATTTTGGTCCCTGAAAGCTTCTACTAAATGTGGTGGAGGAGTTTTTCCTCCACCTTCTCTCAGGTGTACCATTTAGCTTTTCCTAGAAGTTTTCCTTCAACCTACCTTCTAAAAGTCATGTTTCCCTTGTCTTGTAGTTCTAGACCTCTTCTGCAAAATTATATCTTCTTTCAACTTTTTCTGAGCATTTGGTGCCAAACCCTCTACAAAAAGTACTACTTGCTCCTCTTCCTAATCTAGCATGGAAGGCTCATATCATTTCATATCCTCGACATTAAAAACTAAGTAATTGCACATATGTGGTAGTAAACTAAGTCTATAGGCACTATTGCCCATATTCTCTAGTATATAGAAGGGACCATACCACGGAGCCTTGATTTTCTTAACAGGCCCCTGTATCCTCTCCTTGTTCCATTATAGCGATATTCTGTCTCCCACCTTGAATAATTTATCTATTCTATGTTGATCATTCCTAGCCTTATATTTATCTTGTGACTTCTCCAGTGTCTCATGTACCTATATATGGATTTTCCTTATCTTCTCTATAAATTTATTGACCCCCAAAGCATCTCTTGTAAAAACTTCCCGCTCTCCTTGTTGTCCATATGAAATGTTCAAAGGTGAAGCTGGAAAATATCCAAAACAAGTTTCAAATGGGGACTTTCCAGTAGAAATGTGGACTTCTCTATTTTAAGAGTGTCGTATGTATACTAGATTTTCATCCCAAGTCTTTTCATATCTCCGGTTGTATCCCCTTAGAAACTTCACAAAAGTCCTATTGACTACTTATGGCTGCCCATCTATATGTGGATGGAATGTTGCATATATTTTCAACTTTGTGTCCATCTTCACCCACAATGTAGCCCATAATGCACTGACAATATTGTCTTTCTTTGAAACAATGCTCCATGAAATCTCAAAGTGCACTCGGGCCCATCCAATGAACAAGTTTGTTGCTTCTTTCCCGCTGATAGTATTTTTACAAAGAATCATAACACACATCTTGTTGAAACCTTCAACTACCATGAACAAGTAGTCATGTCCCTTCTTATTTGTTGGTAAACCTCCCAAAAATTCCATGGAAATTCTCTCCCAAGGATGAGTGGGTACAGGTAATGGATGATATAGGCTGTGTTTCCTATTGTTAGGTTTGTTAGTACAACAAAGCATGCATCCCCTTATGAAACTAGCTACTTGTTCTTGAATCTTGGGCTAATACACATACCTTTGCAAGTTGGCCATGATCTTCCCTACACCAAAGTGCCTTGCAACCTAGGAGGTGTGAGCCTCTCTGGTTAGCTGCGATTTCTCACCTTTAGGAACACATAGCTTATCCAGCCTATAGAGTAACTCATCCTGTAGATGGTACTCAACGGTGTTATCACCATCATGCACATGACTTTGACTCTAAAATTGTTGAAACACCTCCTTGAATTCCTCATCCTATGAATATGCCTCTTTGTATGCATCATGGTTGAATGGCTCCAAGTGCATTAAGGTTCCCAAAGCTTTGATATTTGATGTGGGTGGCCTTGAGAGCATATCAGCAAACTTGTTCGTACTACCCTTCTTGTACTTATCATTAAATTAAACTATTGTAGAAACCTCATCCACTTGTAATGCATGGTCTATCATAACTTACTCTGGCCCTACAGGTACTGTAGTAGCTAGTGATCCGTGTGGATTATTGTCTTATTTCCCATCAGAGAGTACTTCCAGTTCTTCATAGCTTTCTCTAGTCAATAAAGATCCTTTTCATAGGTAGGGTAGTCAAGAACTACCCCATGAAATACTTCAAAATGGTAGCATAAATGCATTCCTTCATGCCTCAAGATCACTCCCATAGCATACCCACTCACATTTGTATCCACTTCAAAGGATTGTTGCAAGTCTGGTAATGCATAAATTGGTGCTTGATTTATCTTCTTCTTTAGCTCCTCAAAGGCCGTCTACTGGCCCTTTCCTCACTAGAAACCTTTTCCACTTGTTATTAGGGCACTGAGTGGTACTACTACTATTGAAAATGAGGCTATGAATTTCCTCAGGTATTGTGCCACCCCAACAAGACTCTTAACCTTAGAAACATTAGTAGGCACTAACCATTTCATGATGGCCTCCATCTTGGTAAGATCTATCTTTGGCTCTCCTCCACTTATCACATACCCCAAATACACCAGAAACTATTGTGAGAACTTACACTTCTTGAGATTTTCTAGTAGTAGGTGCTTCTTTAATGTCTCCAACACCTACGTCTATTATGAGATGTGCTCCTCTTAGGTAACATTGTATATTAGTATATCATCCAAATAGACAATAATAAATGAATCTATAAAAGGGCATTAAAAATCATTTATTATCCTCATAAATTCATTTGGTGCATTACATAGGCTAAATAGCATGACTAACCACTCAAACAAAACTTGCCTGGCTTTGAAGGTGAGGCTTCCAAGTATCTTCTTCTCTGACTTAAACCTGGTGATATCCAGAATTTAAGTCCATCTTCGTGAAGTAATTTTCTTGTTGTAACTAATCCAATATATCATCTATCCGATGCAAGGGGTAGCTATTCTTGACTGTGATCTTGTTCAATGCCCTATAATCTATGCACATCTGCCAAGTCCCATACTTTTTTGGAACAATTATTATAGGTAACCCAAATGGTGATGTACTTGGTTGAATGACAACCTGTTCTAGTAACTTTTGCAATTGTTTCCTCACCTCACATGCTTCTATAACAAAATTCATGTATAGCCCAATGTTTTGTAATGGGGATTCAGGCAATAGTTAGATCTCGTGCTTCACTTCTCTCTTAGGTGGTAACCCTTTAGGATCCTAGAAATTAGGGAAATTTTGAGATATAAAATGGGCCTCCTAAAGAATATCATTAAAAAGTAATGGAAATAATAAAATAATATTAAATTACCTCATCAAGTTTTGAATGGAGAAAAAAAAAACTATATTGTCAACTCGTATTTTTAACTTATCTCCCTATGATTTTACTGAAATTTTGAGTAGGAGCACTCATTGGATGCGAAATTTAATTTTTCATCTAAGGTGTATCCATGTTGCATACTTTCAATGCACCTTATAACATGAAAAATGTGAAATACATGAAAAAATGTGATTGCAACCACATTTTTCCATGTATTTCACATTTTCCGTGTAGTAGAGTCCATCAAAAGTATCCAACATGGGTACGCCTTGGATGAAAAATTAAATTTTGCATCCAACGAGTGCTTCTGCTTGAAATTTGAATAATATCATAGGGACATAAGTTGAAAATATGAGGTTTTTTTTTAACTCCGAAAATGGTGAATCATCCCCCATGGTTGAAATCATCATATTGAATCCTATTGGTTCTTATAAAGTTCATTTTTTTGTACTTATTTTGTTTTGAGGTCCATTTTTTACCTTAAACTTTCTCTAATGTGAACACATCCTTGTGTTCTTGTAGAAACTCTTCTAGTTTTTTGTTTGTTTCTTAGTAATTCCCTCTAGGGATTCCATGCCTCTTAAGAACTAATCAATTTCTTGGCTTGGTTGGAACTTACCAGCGAAATTTTTCACTTGTCTTTATGTGTGTTTGAACTCACCATCAACATTAGGTGTGTTTTCCTTTATGGCCATAATGCTAGGTATCTCCCCAAAGAACCCAGATGTACTCCTCAATTATTTTTGTGCTTTCAAAAACCATATGTGGAATACAGTGATGATGTTGAAGCCTAGATCAAAGGATGAGGCTTGTGTACAAAATAGTACCACGAGAACATAGGCTTGAAGAAAGGGAATTCAAGTGGATCGAAGTAGAAGGAGCATCATGATTCTTCTAAGGAGGGGAAGAAGAAGTAGAAAGGGGGGAAAGATAAAAATATGGTAGCCATGGCGCATCAGTGCAAATATCCCAACCACCATTGTAACCACTGCAACATTTATGACCATACAAAGGAGAAGAGTTGGAAGTTGCATCTAGGGATTAACTTAAAGAAAAAAAATAAATAAAATCAGAAGAATAATCGCATGGCCACTAATTCAAGCAACCAAGTTGAAAGTATTTCAGAATCTAAGTAGCGTTCAGCAATAAGAAGAGAAAGAAATGACCAAACTCTTCCATATAAATATATAGGTCAAGAAGACAAATATTGATTCTATGTTTGACTTGGGATCGCAGACAAATATCATTACAGTAGAGCTGGTCAAAAATTATGGGTTGGAAGTTCATGTTCATCCAAGCCCATATCCATTAGGATGGGTAAATAAGGATGCCAAGTTAAAGGTAACAAAACAATGAAAAATTATATTTGTTATTAGTGTTCATTTTATTAATGATGTAGAACTAGATGTGACTCCCCTTGATGTATGTGGAGTCATGTTTGGGAGTCCCTACATGTACTTTCAAGATGCAATATTCATGTGGAGAGCCAACCAGTATCATCTCGTGGTGTACTCTTGCATGATTTACCCTTTCTTTTTCCTGAAGTAGTGCCACCAAATCCATTGTTCCTCTACATACTAGGGTAAAACTATGATTTTATGAGGGTTTTGAAGTCATCCCACTTAGTCAATAGAGGCTCTCCCTCCAACATCAGGGTATCCATGTGGCTTTCCCACCAAGTTAGAGCATGGCCCTCAAATTCCAGTTGTTCATATGAAATATTATGTTTCTTCTCTATGTGATGAATATTGAAATACACTTCCAGTTGTTTCAACTAGTAATTTAGCTTCAGAGTGTCTAATCCAAGTGGATCCATAATGGCTCAAAAATAAAAAACCTTGGATCACAATGAAACTAGAACCAGATTAAAGAGCTCATCACAAGATTTCAAATGACGCAAACAGTGCCTCAATTCGACTTCATATGTAGAATTTATGGCCAATCAAAGTTTTGGTCAAAGCTCACTAAAGGACAAAAGTTGGCAGACACCTAGATAAATTTGGCAAGTTGCTACATTTGGCAGATCCGCCAAATTGGTGGAACACTGCTAAAGTTAGTATTATGACAAGTGTCCCAATAGCGTGGGACCACATGGCCCAATCAGATGGTGCCACGTGGCACTCACTTGGCAGCCAAATTGGCCCCTAAATGACCAAATTTGGCAACAGTTTGAAATTTGGCTAAAATGTAATGGATTTTGTTTGCTATCACAGTTTGTTTTAAAGGTTAATGGTTAAATGAGTTTGATAAAGTGGTGGTTAAAACCAATGCCTAGGTTTATGGGAGTTGAACCCGCCAACGATATAATTTCCGACCCACCAAACAAACAATGGTCATGGCAGTTTATATTTGGTAATGGTTATCAAAAATAACCAAACTCCAAACAACTATAGTTGGCGGCAGTTCACATTGCAACAAATTGGCCATAGTTGGATAGTCAGTAGTCAATAAATGTTTGAATGGATGTTTTGGAACCCCAACCTAACAAATACAAAATACAAGTGGATGATTTTGTTGTATGTAATGTTGGCAGTCAACAATTGGTCACGACAATATGGTTTATTAAACCATTATATAAACGGTTGTCGACAGTCTACGAGAACATGTAAAAAGGGCAGATGGTTATAATAAATTGTTTATTATTAATGGTAAAAAAAATATAGTTGGGGGTCTGTGGAGTTCAACCCGTGACCTCTGACCACCATAACGACCTACATGTTTTGTGCCAATGGGGATGTCGAGGGCGGACTTTGGAATATCTACTAGGAGACCGATATAAAATCATTCATTTTCCATTTGGGCCAAACGGGTTGAGGAGGCTAGAATTTAAAGTGAGTAGAATAGTGTGGGCTAACAGAACATTGATAGTGGAACTTTGCAAGCACAGTTCTTGAGGGTATATTCCAGGGGAATATTCCCTGGAATATTATCAGAGAATATTCATTTTTGATGTTTTGAGGAATCTAAAATATTCCCTGAGGGAACATAATTGATAGTGTTAGAATGGGCTCACATTTACACTCATTTTAAACAAAATTTCACAAGGATCACAATGGTGCAATTTGTTTTTGCATCTGAGTAGTAGATAATAGGGTCCATGGTAGAAACCCACCTTCTTCATTAATTGTTTGGCACAAATATCAAGACAACAATGCGACTTTTAGAAGTAGGTCGTGTTTACAGTCAAAAGTCTCAGGATGATGAGACGAACCTATTGGTGTTTTGATTGTTGTGTTTTTTGTAGTTAAATTGTAAGCCACTCCCGAGAATGGAGGTATAATGATGTATTTTTCCATGTACTTTCCTTTTTTTTATGAGATGAATGAAGCATCCTAACCACTATTGAAGCAAGACCCTGAGATGCAATCCACACTGAACGAATTCCATTATCAAATTTATGTGTGCATTGTCTTTGTGGTCTTCTTTATGTTTCTTCTTGTTTAAGTATTTGCACATACAATTTTTACATGCTTTTTCATGCAATTCTAAACACATCATCGAAGAAAAGATCTTGGATAATATTGGTAAATCAGAGATTCTAGATCAAGTTTGGTATCATAGAGATCTTCCTGTTGATGTGAATTTCCATAGTGAATGATAACTATAGATTGGACGTGTAACACGAGTAAAGAAAAGAAGAAGAAAAAGAAAGAAAAGGATAGTTCTTTAGTAAATGAAGGAGAACCTCCATCTCCATCTTCAAGTTAATTTTTTCTTCATCATTTTCTTCTCATCATTCAAATCATCATCACGAGTTCACTCAAACAAACAATGCTGAATTGAAAAGACTTCTACAAGAAGTAGAAAATGAGAAGTAGAGATTGCAACTTTAGTTACAAGCCACAGAAGAGGCCTTGGAAAATTTGAAGTTAAATGAAGTCTTAGCGAAGCCATCATCACCCACTACAGAATTGAAAACTGAGGTAAATAGTGTCAATAATTATTTAGTTTCATGTTCTCATTATGATGATGAGTTTTGTGCATTTGAAAGGAACTCCATAGTCGTAGAAGCAAGAGAGTTTGAATCAATGTAGGCTGAGGCTACATCATACCATTCTAATGATCATGGTTGTAGGTCATCTCCAAAGGGACGTGATCATTCCAAAGGAAGAGATAAGGAAATCTCTCCTCATCAGACTTGCACCAAAGAAAACAATTGGGGGAAGGTTGTGTTGACCAGGAAGGAGTCACGACATAAGGATCCCTCTCCACATTAGGAGAAAAAGAAAGACCTCAAGAAAGTCTAGAGAAAGAAGAACCATTGCGGCCATTTCAGCAAGAGTGGACATCAGAGAGCTAAACGTTGGAAGCTCCATCTAGAATTATGCCCAAAGTAAGACAATGAGCATGTGAAAGCACCTATGAAGGAACCAACTGATGAAGTAGTTCAACAATGAAGCCAACTACAGGAAGAAATCCCATTAGCATGGGAAAGATATGGGTATCTTTTTAAGTAGTTGAGCATGGCCACCATTGTGAATCACATGTTGTGAAAATGTTTGTAAAAGTGATGAGGTGTATAACATCACTTATGAATGCAACATGGTGATATTTTAGCCTTTCAGTTGAATAGAAAAGGGTATGGGTCATGTTGTCAACTTGACCATGAGTGTTCTATAAACTCTTGGCAAGTATGGTTTTGTTTGAAATATTACAAGTTGAACATATATTGGCAGCTACAAATTTTCATATGGATACAGGTGTTGGTTTCATAACTTCTGGCTCAGAAGTACAAAGGTGAAGGAGAATAAAGTGTGGCCTATCATAGGAACTTGTTATGTAGATCGTGATTGCAGTACTATTTATACTTTTAGAAGACCAAAAGTCCTTGTTAGGATATTTCGACACATAGGAAATAGTTAAGTTCAACTTGGTCTAGTATAGAGTTAGGTATAGAGTTAGGTAAAGTGTGTTTCTTTACCGTTGTACATTTTGTAACTTACAATCCGACGTCACGATATGTAGTGATCCGACGGTTCATTCTCTCCTCGGTATTACCGACACTTGATCCGTGGCTTGACACCTGATTGGTCCATGAATTCTATTTAAAGCGCATGGAGGGTCATTTGTAGGTTAACCATGCATGAGAGAAGCTTATGTAAATTTCATTCTTTTATTAATAAATTGCCTGTAATAGCCACGTTGGCGCAGGCCGTGGACTGTTTCCCTCTCTGAGGGTTTTAACCACGTCAAAATACTGGTGTATTGATCTTTCACTATTGGGAGCCGGTGTCCTTTTGGTGTCATCTGAGGAACTTACCCTGTAAATTCCTACATGGTATCAGAGCTATTTGAGGGCCGCGTCCGTTGGTGATCCAAATCTAAAGCCGGTAGAACTGCATGCGACTGTCGTTTCCTAGATCTATTGTTTTTGACTGCTTTCGGGCCGAGAGGTCTGCTCTGTTGAGTTCAGAGCATCTGTTCCAGTGAGGAACCCCTTTCGTTTCACGCGAAAAGGTTTCCGGTAGCCCTATCTGCATCATTTTTAAGATCTTGAGGGAAAAAGAGGTTTCTCAAGGCAAGCACGCAACCCAAGCAACC